>CM075860.1:13860880-13900880 GCA_037975125.1 Latrodectus hesperus | reverse complement strand
AAACATTACGGTCACGAATCATCAAGGGCAAAAAGGAACTAAATAGAGCAAAATTTAATTTTGTCTCATTGAAAGAAAGATACTATTACATTATATTTACGCAATGGAAAACAAATGTCATTCCTAAACAGTTTCCGCCAAAAATAAGCATTGGCGTTTAAATAAGTTTTATTAATTAGTGATAATTATTTAATTTATAAAATGTAAATAATATGTTTGTACAGTTTTTTTGTAGTTTTTGGAAATGTAAGCATTTTTAAACAATACATGATGCAAATGGTTTATTTATGACAATAATTTACGATTTTTTCTTTTCCGTTATGGCGATTATTAATAGCGGGGGTACATTGGAAAAAATACCTTTTATTTATCATGATTGCATTACTTTTTACATTTCTGGTAAAGACAAAAGAAATAATTTTTCATAATGAACTTTAATTTGTAATTTAAATCCAGTAATTAAATGTAATTATATACAATTTAAAGTTAAATATTTTCCCTTTCATTTTTTTTTCCTCATTTTCGTTCACATGTGGTGCTTTTTACACTGTTGGAGCTGTTGTTTTTTGGAGCAGGTTAGTTACTGAGTCCTCAACAGTGTTCGAACGTGTCGATGGAACGCGGAAGAGAAAGCAAATGATGTACAAGCGAAGTGGGCTTCGAAGGAAATAAACGTATGTTTAGCTTGTGTTCATCATTTGAGGTAAAGCAGATTCGAAAGCTATAAATAACTACCATGTTTTCTAGACTGGTTTATCAGTTGAGAAAGAAAACAAAAATAAATCACACCGTTTAACATACACATTTTATGAAGAAAGCAGGCAAAACTCAACAAATTATCGTCTAATAGATATCTGAAAAGGTTAAAAGTGAATGTTTTCACTTCATATATAAAAGCAAAATATATATTACGAGATTTAAAAAAATTGGCAACGATATAATCTGGAACTAAAATAATGAGGATCCAAAACATTAATTTGTTGTAAAATGCTTAAAAAGATAACGATTATCATATTAATTAAAACAATAAAGAGCAAAAAGTAAAATTGCACTCATTTTAAAACTTTTATCTATATTTATAGAAAACAATGAATATTCCATATTACAATGTAAATTTTAAAGTTAACTAGACAAATAAGTTTTTAGGTAATTTTTAATTATTGTTTGCAAGAATTTGGAAATGAATAAATATTCTTGTGGTACTTTAAAAATAAATAAATAATTTCGTTACCCAACTAAAAGAATATATGATTTTATTTTAAATAGCTAAATTCACTCCAAAATCTTCTGATAGTTCAAAAACAATATCACCATGTGCTTTTAATTAATTCTCTTTTGCTATCATTTTCCAATGCCATAAACCTATCATGTTAATTTAAAGAATGTTTCTCTTGACATTTTTACCTCTCGAAATTTATCGGCAGAATATTTGAAAATATGGATAAATTAATCAATTTTAACAGCGCTGCAAAATGTTTATAGAAAGGAAAACTGCGTTCTTCAAGCATATTGAAAGATGAAAAAACAAAAGGCTTTTCACTGTACAAAATGAGTAACGCGCTCCATAATAGGCTCCATAATAATTTGTCATTGTAAACAGCTTCTCAACGAAACTTGACTAACATTGCGTTTACATAATTATGCATTTGAGAATAATTCCATTAGCTGCTCATAACAACAAAAGTATTATACAAAACAGAAAAGTACACTTATTCTCAAAAAAAAAAATTAACGGAATTACTTGTGATAGATGGTTTACAACTGCATAAAAAATGAAAATAAATGGTTTAAAACCAAATACTGTGAAGAAAAATTGAACTTTGTTGACCTAGATTCATAGCAATTGAATTTCTTTTAGCAATAAATCAAATATTACCCAAATCTTTTTGTTTGTCAGACACTCAACAAGAAGATTTATAATATTTTAAAGATATCTTAGTTTACATACGGGTTTTAACTACACTATTTAATGTTCATTTTTCAATATCATATTTTTGCGTACAACTAAACTATATTACATAACTATATAGACATATTTTTTAAAAAAATTTCCACCCTGTAATTTTAAAGTTCTATATGGAGTTGATTGAAAAAATAATGAGCAGTTACATCGAAACTGAATATTATAATATAATTAATATTTATCTCTAAATTGGACCACACAAATTTTAAATTTTAGCCATTTACCATATATATATATATATATATATATATATATATATATATATATATATATATATATATATATATATATATATATATATATCATATATATATATATATATATATATTATTTTAAATTTCTCAAAAGAAATCATAGTTAACATAACAATTCTAATATTATTTATTTACTTCAGAACATGAAAGTTCTTCATAGCACATAAATCTCATTAATTACTTTTATTTTTTACAGAAAGAATAAGTACAGAATGTAAGAAATTCTAGAAGAATTTTTTTAAATACATGGCTTTTGTGTTTTAACACGTGTAATAAGAATTTTATAATGACAATGAAAAGACAGAAGAGATAAATAGCAAAACTATATTCCGTTTGACACAGAAAATAAATTGTGGAAGAAAATTTTTAAGCATATTATTTTTCTTTTAAACTGAGCTATAATAATCTTTAAAATATAAAAAGTGACGAAAAACTTTAAAATATAAAAAGTGACTCTTCAATAGTTTACCATTCTGACATGACGTTTAAGAGCGAGGTCTTTTAACATTATTCTTATAGGAGTCTATTGGGGCCGACATAATATCACCGGTGTTGTTAAAATTGGTATATAATAACCGCGAAGTCGACTGAAATAATAAATCTTTTTTCAATAGGAATTCTAAAATAAACTAAGTGGCATGACAGCCCTACCCCCATGGGGCCAAGGCGTACAGTGCCCATAGCTGTTTCCTTGACCGAGAGTCCTATGGTGCGAAGCAAATATCCCGATTAGGTGGTCAGAATAACGAGCAAACCTTAGTATTTAATTCTCGAGCATGCTTGATACTCAATTTCATCGACCCAATGAAGGCTGGGCCGAGCTTTTCCAGCCCGAGGTTCAAACCACGAACTTGTTCTTTGGAAGCGCTACCACTGTCAATTCTGGATAGGAAAGTATAGAAGCGCGAATCTGTAAGAGTGGTTAATTAGGATTTTAACTTTTACCACTCATATAGAAAACCTATTTTCTCTTCTTTTTACTGCTCTTTGGCTTATTAACAGTTCTTAAGCATTTCTGCTTTTAGTAGAATCTTGTGCAAATTGTCCCTAAGCCCAATGAGTTTCCAGCTTGATTTAATTGGGTCTTTACTCTATCTTATATAAAATCTGATGAGTCTCTTTTCAATTTATAGTCTCACAATCTCAATTTAAATATAAATCTCCGCAATTTAGAAGCAATACTCTCAAATTTCACCTAGCATCCTCAGAAACATTATTTATTGGAAGACATTCCTATTCGAATCATTTTGCGTAACATATAGCCATATGTGAAAAGCATAAATTTTCAGCTGTAAGTTGGGTGTACAACTTACTAACTTGTAATAATGACGACATTAACTTTACACATAAATTGCAGCCAAAATCTGCAACATGGTGTTATCAATCTGATGTATTCTTACAAAAGCTTTAAACTCTTATAATACGTCAAAAAATTTAATAAACATAAGGCAAAACTTCTTGATAAGATTAAATTCTAACAATATCCAAAAGCAATTCACATTTATCGAACTTTTGCTCTTCACGCAAGATTATGTACACTCCTTTTTCCTACTAACTTTTTTTCCTGGCTACTTTTCGAAAAAGATAAGAGCCCAGAGAACGATGTAAATATATATTAATCATTCCATTATATTCCTTTAGGGACTTGACGTCATCGAGACTAGATCTTGGAGATCTTGCCGGACTGGGACGTCAGAACACGAGACAGAGACGATCACTCAGAGGAACATCTTCATCTGCTTCTCCTCAGATACCCCATTTTCCTGTGCTTGGAATGCCCGCTACCAAAGGAGGTGTGCCGACGGTTACAGATACCTGTCACGTTTCTATCATCACTCCCATTCACTGCGCGGGGCACCCCTGTCGAGTGGTGATATCTCATGAGGCAATAGGAGGATCACTGATCTCGGTATAAGAACACGTGATGCTACTCATAATTCTCATAGAAATACACTCTAAAAAGAACGTTTTACCCATCTCTTCACATTCTTTGTAATGCGATAGCAATTCAATTCAAGGGGTAAAAATTACATCGTAGTCTCATCATTTACCTCTGTGACTTCTAACTATATTTTTTGGTCAATTCAAATGGTTAATTTCTAAATAAGAAATTTCCCATTCAATTTTCAAGTGAAATTTAGTAAACTGGAAGCAACCATAGAAATGCTACTCTAGAAAGAACATTTCAGCCTTCTTTTCATCTGTTTTGTAATGCGATAGCAATTCAATTCAAGGGATAAAAATTACATTGTAGTCTCATCATTCACCCCTGTGACTTCTAACTAAATTCTTTTGGCTAATTTAAATATGGTTAATTTCTAAATTAGAAATTTCCCATTCAATTTTCAAGTGAAATTTTCCAAACTGAAAACAAACCAACTCACAGTGTGGTTTAGTAATAGAACTATATTCTTCGGAGTGTAAAGTCTTTGATTTGATCCTAGAAATGAGTGAACAACATGGGATAGGTGCTATTTAAATAACTGTCTGTTAGAATGTTTATTTTGGAATTTCACGAGTTTTGAGCATTTAAGACAATATTGTTGTTGCTGATACTTATGACACTTGGACAAGCCAATATTGCTATGCCTTTGGCAATGCGAATTTAAGTCAATAGGGAGCGTCTTTCGTTTTAATCAGAGCACCACGAAGGTGAAAGTACGTCTTTGCTCTTTTTTTAAATCCTCTGATAAAAGTGCTGAAAGTGACAAATTGGAGAACTGCTTCCTCCCGGAGAACAAAATAGAAGAGTGTTCTGATGAAAGCCTTCTCGCACTCCGGGCCTTCGTGCTGAAGAAGGAGAAAATGATCACTTCCAAGAGGCCGAAGAATAATTTGCATTCTTCTAAAATGTTAGCAATTTCTTTCATTTCTTAAATTCAGATATTGCATATTGGGTAGGAAATTATTTGATTTTTCCTATTCGCTAAGGTTCATTATGAGTGTGAAGAAGTCATGCTTTGGGTCTGCTTCAAAACTTTATTTTATCTGTAAATTCGGTTACAATATGCTAGCTTGTAGTTCGGCTTTCCTTCTTTTTTCGTTTGAGTATTATTTGAGGATGCTTATCTTATTTAAGTGCACGTTAGGTCCTCGTCGAATGAAACTCTAGCTCCAAAACATGTCTTAAGCGAAAGAGAGACAGAGGACACACACAATCAAAATAAAACTGTCAGATCAGCCAATCACTTTGAAGAATTTCTTTTACCAGGCACCGGATATCAAATGACGCAGGCTTTAAAATAGATAACTATGAAACTGAATTCTTTTACCCTGTTTTTAATAGCATAAATAGAAATCTTTATTTGAATTTTCGATTTGAAAATGAAAGTTTCATTTAAGTTACAAAACAAGTTAAGTCACAAGAGTTTTCCAGAAAATATCGCGACACGAATATCCGTGTCGTACAATGAAGATTCAAAGTCTATACTATCGCACCTAAAACGAAATACTAACCACTCAACTAAACAAGCCTCTTTTGAATTTTTTCCCATAGGCTATATTAAACTTTTGAAACGGTGTTTTCCTGGGAGAAATTGCAATAAGCAGATTGAAAGGTTCTCCGAGGCCAACAAGTAAAACAACTTTGCAAGTTTTTTTCTTTCTAAAATGAAATATTGGTGATATGACCGTTGCTGAGTACAAAAGATAGTCTTTTACATTTTCCATAGTTTCTGGGCAGTGTTTTGTCTTTCTTCTTGTACCAAGCTGAGAACCAAAACCGATCCGACCTTTGGTTCAATAGCTCGTGGATAAGAATTGTATTTCGAGCTATAGAATTTGTAGAGTTTTTGAATACACTTTATATTGTAAATCCCGGTCTAACTAGCTCTTAGTCACAAAAAAGTAACCATTCAACAGCAACCAAACCAAATTAAATCAAATCTCTAGGACACGCGAATATACGCCTTTTTCGGTTGAATCCTATTTAGACCAACCCTATTGCCAAGGAAGAAATATGGAGCCAATATCAGCAGATTACAATTGGTCTTTAATATGACGATTTTCGAACTGCACTTTATTGGTTGCGATTCCATGGCAATCACTAATACGTCACATTTTTTAAAAACAATCCGCAGATGAAAGTTTTCTTTTCAATCAAAATATTTTAAAATAATAGTTTTGAATTAAAAAAATCTGCTGAAAATTAAATAAATTTTGAAAATTTCTATAAAAAATTATAGTATTTTCATATTTATGAGCCAAATATTTTAAAATTCATAAATTATTTAGAATTAAGAGTCATAAAAAATATTTTATTTTTAAAAATGCAAACGATTTTTATTCTAAGCGCGATTGATTAAAATAAAAATTAATACAATATTTAATACTTTACGTTATCGTTTGTATTTAAAATTTAAAAACAATTGGGTTCTTTTTAAAAGAATACATTTCTTTATGATCTGTTGTTTTATTTTGAGCCGTAGTAAAGTCATGAAAGAATACACAACCGAATTTTTTTATGATATTGAATGCTAGAGGTTAGAAAGATATTATTGAAAGGTGTATGAAAGTTAATTTAATTCCGAAATCATATGAAAATATCAAAGATGTGGTGATAACATGATTTTAAGAAAAAACATTGTACGGATGGATTCAAATGAAGATACCGTAAAAGAAATAAATAGGTGGATGTTTGTCGTAATGTAAGGAAAATATTTTGGTTTGTATGAGTCATTTATGTACGTATGATATATTAAGGATAATGAAGTTTCGGCTTAGAAGAATGAATGAATTTGAAGTGAATGAAGTAAAAGAACAAAAATACCATTGTTTATCGGTACCTGTTTTCTCTAGAACTTTGCATTGCTTACAATGAGAGAAAGCGTCAAGATAGACGGAAAAGATTTAAATGTTGAAGTAGATGAGAGCAAGTTTGGTCAAATAAAATATGTAAGTGGGCGCATTTTAGTAAGTTCTTAAAAGTTGTTTCAAAATTTATGAACTTGATTGTAAGGATGTCAAGAAAAAAATAGAGTAAATACATTTCTTATTTAAATTATTAATTCTTAAGAATAAAATTAGTAGTAAAATTTAAGATTCTTATATTTACTACTTTGAAACAAGCAACTCATAAAAAAATTCAAAATAATTTAAAATCAAAACTGAATTTAGAAACGTTATTCTTGTTATTCATTTAGTTTTACTGACCAGATGTTAATTTCTGACCGGGGACATTACAAAAGATTTTTTTAAACTTTGTGGACCATTGTCCGATTAAATAAAGACTAAGATATTGCAAAAAATCCAATGTTATTCATATTATTGTTATAACTGTATTATACACGATTAATTGAAATGAAATACTTAAAAAAAATGTATATTTTTTTCCATACATAAACGTCATTGTTTTTTTTTTTCAAGTTTTATTTATTTATATTTTATAATGTAAATCCTTAATTGGATAAAATTATTTCTTAATCATTTTACATTGATGTGACACTCTGTAAAATAAAAATTTGAAATAGTGATATTCGAAATTATATAAAAATTGTATAATTATGTAAATAATAAAAAAATATTTGAAATCGCGATATTCAATATTCAAAATTGATCGAAATCGCATAAAAAATAGAAACAAAAACAAATACATGATAGTTTGAAATCGCGATATTCGAATTTATAAAATCGGAAAAATATTTTAATAAAAGTATATATTCGAAATAGCAATATTTTTAAATCCTATAATCACGCGATATTACGGTATTTTGGTTGGCGAGAACATGTTTGTCGACATTTTTCCAGCTCTCGCCAAACAGTGAACCGAAGGACTTAAACCTTGACATCATAATAAGAATATATAAAGAACAGAAGTCAAGCCTTTTTGTGTTTGTTTTTCCTTGACTCGAACTAACATGTATTTCTATTGCAATAACGGTTTCTTTCATTTTATATAGAATTTGTTTCCTTTAAATTAAAACCAGATAAATATTTTAACAGAAATTAAAGCAAAAAAAGTTATTTTAAATGTTTAATTAACACCGTATTATTTACATCATAATTTCAATGTGCGATATGCAAGTATAAAAGTCAAATCAGCCGTTATTAAGTTTTGATAATATGCAATGACCCAAGCTTAAAAGTCATCGAGAGTCAAAATCATAAAAAATACACTTCAAATTGCATAAAAAAAAGACAGAAATGATATTCCCACAAACATTGGTAATTTTTGCTTTCTTTCTCCACGCCATAAATCTTTCAGAAAGCTGTATGGACAGGAATTCGTTACATTTTGTTTCTGCCGATATTTGAACAAATTTTGCTATACAAACTATTTTTTTCGTTAGGCTGAATATTTTACTTCAGAAAAGAACTTAATTGGCTATTAGAAAACCAGACAAGATACTGCGAAAGGATACATTCAAAAATATCCCACCAGACTTTCAAAACATGTTATAAAACCAAACATTGACATTATGGTATTTATGAATGATAAACTGTTATTCTACGGAAAGGAGTATTCAAAACATTCCACAACCTGCAGAACAACAGAACTGCATTCCATACAATGGACCAGCCTTAAAGAAAAAGTTCTTTGCGCTGGAAGAACACTATATTTCGAAAGTAATGACCGGTTAAAAGAAAATAAAGTCTATATTATTGAAATATGGGCTCATTTCAAAAATAAACATACATTCGTATAAAATAAAGGAATTTTAATTGTGGTGTCTTATTTCTGGGGTCTATTTAAAGTGGTAAAATTGCTTTGCGTGTGTGCTGGACATTTTTACTTCAGATTATGTAGCTTTATCATCTCCCGACGGCAGATTAGAAAAAAGCATGAATAGAGTTTGGAACAACGTTGAAGTAAAAAGTGAATGTAAAAATTATAACCGTCGGTTATATCATAAAGTATATATTAGTAGGCAAAATTTCAAACATCAATTATTTAAAAGCCATTATACTGTGCTCTTTCTGAGATTTTCATAATGGTCTTTATCTCGTCAATTAAATATTATATAAAAATATAGGTGAGATATATAGTAAAAATCTCCATCTATTATCCAATAGTTTTTTAAAAAAATTTCAAATCAAATATATTTATTTTCTTTTTTAAATTATAATGTTCCATATTTGCTGGCGTAAAAGACGCATTTCTTTTTCATACTCATTTCTATGTGATACAACTTTATTACTGATGATTATTTTTACAAAATTTTGTTAAAATAATGATCAGTAATAAAATTTAACAAAATCACAGATCCAAGTGAATTTCACAAGATTTTAAAAATAGTGTAATACAAGAGCATAGTAATATTTTCTGCAAATATCCCAATCTATTTGGGAAAGAAACCTTGTAATATTCTTCGTCCAAACTCATTTCCAGAACCAAATAAAAAGTTATTCGAACTTCTCAATCAGCAACTGAGTCCTTATTCAACATATTGTTCTCTGTACCATCCAACCATCCAGTGCTTTACTAAATGGTGTTTATATATGTTTCCTTTACTTAATACTCACGAAAAAAAAATCGCATAACCTCGAAAGAAATCGTATAATGTCAGCACGAAAAACAAATCGCTTAGCTCCAAATAAAGAAAATTTTCAGAAACGAATGTTATCAAAAGTCGATGTATAACACGCAATCTGTTTTTTTAGGACTATTTTCAAAGAAAAAAATGTGTGTCTTATACGCCGGCAAATACCGAGAGTAAATTTCGAAGACTAAATAATTCAAAATTGCTTAAACGAAAAACAAAGCCTTTTGTTTTTTGCGTCAGCCGAAACACCTAGACTGCGACAGATCTCACAGTTCTGTTGGTGCTAAAATTTGCTGCATGGAACAAATCACAAATGCACAAATTTGCATCCCATTGTGATTTAATTGAAATATCAAGGAAAAGTCTTCTGGGGATAAGGATGAACAAAGAGAAATGGTTGCGTTCTTGCATAAATGTGAATAGGGATGGGATGATTGAGATTCTTGCAAACGAGTGAATGCGGTTGATCCTATATCTGAGCATTCAGAAACTAAATATCTTTAAGATGGTAAGTGATCCCATTTTGCGGTATCAATTACTATACGTAAAAAAAAAAAATTTATTTAAGTAAAATTATTTAAACTGAAATATAAAATATAACAACATTTCTGTAATTAATAATTTCTGTATAACAAGCTATATGTAATTATTTACACAAATGAACAGCGGATATTTTTTTGCTTCATACGTAAAACCTAACAATGTGAATACTAAAATGCGATTATAATTTAAGTGAGATATTTCTGATTATCTTAAATCTTCTGATAGATAAATAAGAAATCACATTTTTTTGTATGGAAAATATCCAGATGACCTCATACATTTTAAAAGAGATACAATTTAAAGTGAATTCTGAATTCATACAAGCATTCACACCCAAGGAGGTAGTTGAATATACAGAACTGAAAAGTGGCTGACCATCGGTTTGTCAGTATTAAAATAAAAAAATCGAAGGACAAAAGAAGGAATTCTTTGGAAATGAATCGCTCGAGTGCAGAGGGAGAAGCTCTGCACTTGAATCGAATGCAAGTATCCAATGAGACGTATACATGAGGAATCAGTTGAAGAGAATAGATTGCGAGGCAGAGTGCGTGGGTGGGAGGCATGACTTACCGAAAATACGAAGGGTGGATCAGAAGTTGAATCCGATTTTCTGCCCATCAGCACATAATGTATGACAAATTGCCGTGACCAGATTTGCTGTGGCACCTCATGCATAGGAAGGTCATTTATTGGATATCAATTTTCTTTGATCACGATTTCGAAAGAGAAGACTAAGAAAACCTCATTTCTTATCTTCCATGAAATAAAAGAAGTAAGAAATTTTTCGAACACTTAAGAAACACATTTAATTCATCTATTTGTTTTGAGAGAGTTAGTAAATCCTAAAGAGAAAAATAGCAATGTCTTTTACAAACAAAACAAATGAAATTAAGCTAAAAAAAAAAATTAATTTATTTACATGTGTTTTTTTGTGGGATATAAAGGAAGCACAACAATCCCATTTGTTATTAGAAAGCCTGTAATGATGCAAAATCTTAAAAAAAAAGGAATTATGGTACGATTTTATTTCCTGTGTGAGAAAAACCAGATCGAAACAATTTCATAGTTTCCTAGAACATCAGACAATTTTGTATGGGTATTTACAGGTTTTTATTCTATTTTCATTATTAAAGAAAGAAAATATTCATGTTGTGAGGTGCATCATAGAGAAGCTAATTCGACAGATTTGTCTGTGTATGCCATTCTATCTCAATTTATGCGAACTGGAAAACGAATGGTTGGCTTTCAGTTCAACAGTTCGTGGGTTCGATTTCCACCTTGACTATGGGCACTTGTAGAGATATAGAATCTATTTTAAGCTTTAATTACCCATCTAATTAGTCCTCACGTGCAAGAAAGAACACTGAGAGAAAAACAAAACCAAAACAAACCAATCTCTTTTTGGCTGCATGACTAGTGTTACATAAGTACTATTTTTACTCATAGAGTTTATATATATATATATATATATATATATATATATATATATATTACATATATATATATATATATATATATATTACATATATATATATATATATATATATATATTACATATATATATATATATATATATATATATATATAGATTGATTGATTGATTAAGTAAGATTAATACAGAATAAAGAAAAGTTTTGGAAGATTTCTATGTGTATTTTTAGTTGTTTGGTTGTTAATATGCGCACTTTTTTACTCACAAAGCCCTTATGAACCCGGACGTACAGTTATAAGTGTGGATGTATATATATATATATATATATATATATATATATATATATATATATATATATATTTACTTATTTATTTATATATATATTATTTTCATTATACATGGCTGTATCTATGTAAACTTTTTGCACAATCTTATATAGATGTTCAAGCAAGCACAATAATTTCTGTCTTGTAGCGCAAACTTTTAAGAGAAAAAAAATTCTTTTAAAATTAGATTCAGCCTTACAAAGAATCTTTCCTCTTAAAGACAACGGAGTGTGGAAAGGAATTAACTATCGTTTGCTGCGACGATCCGTTACGTCATCTGGAATCGAAACTGTTTCGTCGCTATCAAGAGGCTCTCAGGCGAAAAGAGAGAGGGATGAGTCAGTCGTTGATGGTGAGTTATGGGGAGGCCCCTGATGACACCTGCGGGTGCTACTCCCTCCCAACGTGTTGTAAGAAATAATATTAAATTGATTCTGACTTACGGTCATCATTTTAAGAGCAAAGGACGGCGGGAAACCTCTTTGATGATCTTCTTTTGAGAATCAATCAACTTTTTTTCATTCGCACATTTTATTCATTGTTTTTAATGAAAAGAATCATCGCATATCGAAATAGTGCTGCCTACAAATTTAATAAACATATGTTGATGTAAAAATATAGTAAATTTAAATTACAATTGTTTTTGTATAGAGTTTAAGTGGAGTTTTAATGAGGAATGACAATGGAAAATAAAGCATCAACGAAATGTTTTTTTTAATTATTATTTAGCTCTTTTTCCTGACGATATAAATTTCTTTTTCATCTTTTTCTCACAGACAGAAAATTACTGACTCGGGTCTCAACCCCGTCATTTTATCGTGGATCAGAGTGATAGAGTCTTTGATACGGAGGGAAAACTGAAAGTATTAAAACAGCCCCCTCCCCCAAAAAATGAAAAAGTTCCACCTTGTAGCCATAAGCAAATACCTATTTAAAAAGCGTAACTCAAGTGTTAATGTGGATACGTATTAGGATATGTCGGAATTCATTTTCATGAGTTTCATTAATTTAATATATTCACTGTATTCGAACTTCAGGGTATTTAATTTTAATTAATTAAAGGAAATGAAATGTATGCAATCATATGCTACATACAGTTCATTTTTTTGGAATTAAATGGAAATAAATCTACTTAACGGAAGATGATAGTGAAGTTTTCCCCCTTGTAAATTGGAAATGGTAATCCGTTGTGAAAGAATTTCTATTTCGTAGGTCTTGGAGGAAAGAATGCGATAACACTATGTCAGATGCTAATTTTTAATTTCTTTTCTAAGCATCACATAACAAAATACATTAGGAATCAAATATGGCTTGTGAAGCCGATAAATATATTCATAAGAGACTGGCGTCTCAAATTGGATATTACATATAAAGCTGACTTAAGAAGCCCAAACAAATAATTAATCATTAGTTTCGAAACTGATGTGTCTAATAACATAGCACTTATTAATAAAACGGCTTGAGAAGCCGAACTAATTGGTTATTTAGACAAAAGGAGACAGGTGTCTCTACGAGCATTATAATGCTATATCTAAGTAGGCTTAGGAAGCCTAAAAAACAGCCATTTTCGCTACAAGGCGAGGTTCTCTCTGTCCTGCACCCTCGCAGTAATTCAAGTTCAAACTTAATTTAAAAAAAAAAAAAACCTCATTCGCCTCTGTATTACCCTTCTTTTCTTTGATCGTAAAGGGTGGTGGGGTAGAGGAAGTAATGCCCGGATGTCGTCTCAAGAAGCTTTCGACTTTCCCACTAATATTTTTTACTTGTGTGGTAAATAAAAGCATGAGTCAGAGTCCACCCGAGTCACGTGACGGAAGCTGTTGCAAGGGCACTAATTTCGGGTGTTCGTGAATTTGCTTTTCGCGTCACTCTTCCATTCCGATGGTTCTAAGTTCGATTCTAGTTGCTGCGTCAATGTTGCCGCCGTTTCTTAATTCTGAATAACAATCTGTAGGGTGAATGATTGGTTGTTTTCATCCTTTGTGACCTGTTGATCACAAGGGGAATCTCGTCGGCAGGAAAATGCAACGTAAATATGTTTAAAGAGCCTTGCAAAAATATCATTGCTGTCCCCTGCGTTCCCACTGTTGCATGTCGCAGTCCTCGGTTAAAGTCATAGTTTCTGAAAGTTTAAAATACGATACCAAATTATTTCAATTAAATTAAAAAGTTAAAAAATATTAAATGTCTTAGTCACCTTCTCTTACTTGTAGCTATCCGCTTCCATCGATTGAATTTCAGTATCGTAATATAAACCCAACTTCAGAACATATTTTATTGGCGATAGTGTGTAGACAGGGAAAGTGCGTAAGGATGAATTCGGTTACAAGGGAGAAAACCACGGAAAATTCCCATTTACTAACCAGTACACAGAAAATTACAAGAAAAAACTTATTTCACTGCTCAAGAGTGGCTAGGAGGGAGTCTAGTAGACATCCCTTTACTTAGTTCACAATTGCTTATAGGAAAGGCATTCGAGGAAAGGAAAGGCATCGGGGCATTCGAGGCTTAGGAGCGAAGACCAAACGGAAGTTTGGCATTCCCACAGGTTATATATACCTTGCAGGACATGATGCATTTAATGTGCCCCAGCCACCTGTTATGAGTACGACGGAGCTTCGTTTAAATCGGGATTCTAACCCACTACCTTCCGAGAATGAGAACAAACCAAGCATCCCATTTTGGCCGCAATTGAGGTTGAATTATTTGTATACCACGATGAACACAATCTAGAGAACTATCAGTTTAGTGAGGGCTAAGTATAAACCTATATTCGGTATACGAGTTTTCTCGTAAACTGCGCTCCTATGACCTCGTATAACGCGTTACGTACAAATGATTCAGTTTAACTTTTCTCGTTAAAGGGGGTTTCAATCGAATATTTAGGAAAAACTGTATAATGAATGAAATGTTTGCATTTTATTAAAATTAAATCAAGAACATTTTAAATATAAATAACTATACATATGTAATTAAAAAACAGTTCATTTCAAATTAATCCAATAATTACATAGACAATTTTATTACAACTTTATTCGCTGTAGGAGCTATCGCAAATAACGTTCCACTGACGTCTTTTTTTTTTTTTTTTTGCACAATGTTCAAAGGTCAATAATATAATTTAATTTAATTTTATATAACACAGTTGACACAATGTGCAAACACGCGCGAAATGGATTGCGAACTATACAAATCACTATAAATTTCGCAGTACAACAATATAACACAAAGAATGTGTTACAAGGGGGGGAACACGTATTTTAAGAGGGATATGAAATCGCGTAATATTATAAAAGTACCGTGCTGTAGCGGGGATTACTGTATATGCATGGGAAAAGATGGTCATTTTAAGTTATGTGTGTTTTTACAAGTGGTGGGGCGAATTCTCTGGAGACACATCACATACACGAAAAGCCAACCACGCAGGTTTTCGTGGTCTGGTTACAGTGTTTTATAGTGAAGACAACACACTTCCCTTCACACTGTACCGACTTCTAATGAAAGGACCCAGAGCGTCCTAATGGTTGCATAAAAAAGAGAGTGAGACGAAAGTTATTTATTTTTGGGCCATTATCATTCCCATCACGCGTACCGCAGCAATTAAGAAACGTTTCCCGGGGGTCTGGGGAAACGCCCTCCCTCCCGAGGCATAGAATGAAGACGAGGAATCTGGCAATTAGATGTTTAGAGATCTTTGGGAGCGCGAACCTCTTAGCACCTCGGCGAGGGGTGGCCCGGGGCGCCGCGTCACGCCCACTCCTAGCCCCTTTTACTGGGTCAGGACAATTACGTGCGTGAGAAACAATACCACCGAACAGGTTTATGGTTTTTATCCAGCCCTCGAGGATGTATCTCAATCTCATTTGTTGCATCGTCCTGAATGGGCTGGAATGGTATGACCAACTCGATCGCAACAAAATGCATACATTCCAAGTTCAACTATAGATAAAGGAGGGGGAAGTTACGATCTGCAAAAGGGAATAATTCTTCCGACGAACTTTTTAACTTATTCAATCGTACTATGTTTTGAACTTAAGTGAAATGCAGTTTGAGGACAATTTAAAAAATTAAAGGTTTAAAGATTTCATACCGTAGGGAAATATGTGATAATTTCCTCTAACCCTCACCTGTGGAATAAGGGACTGCTTGAGGCTGTTGATGATGTTTACGGTCATCTTTGCTGGAATGGATATAAAGGAATATTGTCCAAAAATAAATCATTAAATATAATAATTATTTAGATGTAAGGGCAAGTTGTGTAAGCACTGGGTATTTCGTTTATATATAAATCTATGCCTTCTTTGAAAACTAACAATTATCTTGTCCAAGCAAATTAAAAGTCAAAGAATTTAGAAGTGCGTATTTTGTGCGCTCTTCGTATAATTTGATGAGGCATTTTAAAAGCTCAACTTTGGCCATTTCAATTTTGCCAATAGTTCAAGAACAATGGCATTTTCCTTGCTATGAGAACTGGTTGAATCTCACAAGAGAAATTAAGGAAGATTATTTTTTTCTTAAAGCAAACATCTGGGAAATCACTCGGTGCATCATGTGATATTCCATGAAATATAGGAAACAAAAACAAACTATTTTTGCTGGAAATTGAATCACTCCTGCTAGTTGGTTGAGGACACATTTTTGTACGATTGAGGAAAGATGTTCATGATGCAGGGTTGCCAAAAGCCATGAACAAATTATTTTGCTAGTTCTCATTATGCCATCAAATGAAGGTTGAAGACACGTTGAAGGAATGCAGAATGGAACTGACTTCCCTCTCTGAAAAAGCCCCACTCCGCACAGAGTGTCATCAAAAAGCCATTAAAATGTTGTCATCCATGACAATGACTCTGCACGAGATGTTGATGGACTGCGGGATTAGCAATATTAGCATTTTGTATAAAAGGATCTCTTCTGGGTCAGCAAAACTTCTCTAGTATAGTAACAGTCAACTCCTGGAATGTCACATTTTGGCTTGTCACGTTTACCTTGATGCCGATGTCTTTCTGTAGACTTACATACTTCGAGGGTTGGGGACATGTCCACATATTCTACGTCCCAATTCCTTCAACTGGTGTATTGTGGACGTTGAAAGGATGATGGTGTAATTTTGTCACCATACCATGGTTCAAAATTAAGAGGTACAAAGTGATGGGCCAGTATTCCAAACGTGTTAATCGTAAGGTACAGTTCGAGGCTCACCTGTACTACTGTGTATGTATGTATTCACTATGGTGCACTTCAATTTTTATGTTAAATTATCAGGTAATGGTGTCCTTACATGAGATTCGGGTTATAAAATGGGAAATGCGAGCCACTTATAGATCCTGTGTACACCAGGGTTTAATATTACTAAAAATAATTTTAAGCAAGGACATGAAATTACTTTAGTAACCCTGATGATAATACCCTGGCTTCTTGCAAGCTGTATTTCTCTTTTGTCCTCTGAAAGCTTATTGATTATTGCTCTGGCATTTGATTTTAGTGGTTTGGAATCAGTTTTTTAAACTGTAGAGCCTGATCTGATGAGCACTTGTGGTCAAAACTTGGCCACTGTGCGACAAACGAATCCATCATCCGTTTTGTTATTCCCAACTGAAAGACGTAAGTTCTCAAAAAATTTTTTTTTCCAAGAGCGAGTACTTGGGTGACAAACCCTTTGCCACTACAAGGTCAGAAACTGCTACTCATTTGTCGTTACCCAGTGGGCACCTGTGAATCAAGTCACGGAGGCGAGTAGCGTTGCCCGCGCGATACCACCACAAACCTATTTATTGGGTGGGCCACATTCATATAGCATCACAGAAGAAAGGACAGAGAAACACAGAAAGTAAGTAACATTCATACCCGAACCGGGATTCGAACCCTGGACCCACAGCTCTGGAGTCAGGAGCGTTAACGACTCAGCCATCGGTCGACTCCCAGAAAAAATATTATGTTTTCAAAACTTTTGTTTGCCATTTTGAGATTCATAGTTAAAGTAAATTTATTTGTAAGAATACTGTTGATTTTTTTAAACAATAAATGGCCAAACCTTAAATAATAAAACATTTAGTTCGATGTCTTTTATTTTTGCAAAACTTGGTGTTTTATTGAATTACGTTTCCAGTTGTCTGTTTTAGCGAACTGAACACCCCCTCACCATACTTAATAACTATGAGAAACGAAGTCGACATCCGAAGAAACAACCTAAGAAAGAAACCAGTTTCCCCAACTGGATATTAATGTCTATATCTAAAGTGTTACAGTTTACTTCGAAAACTTAGAGAGCCTCAAATTTTGTAAAATACAACGTTATGTAAACACGAACGCTGTATTTTACAAGATATTGTGGCATTTCTCTCACGTCTAAATACACAACCTGGAAGAATAACACCAGGTAACCTAAGGAACCGACCAGTTTCTCCAACTGGATATCAATGTCTATAACTATAGTGGTGGAGCTCTGGTAAAAATGTAACACTTTTCGATTTACTTTAAAAATAAAAGTGCTATCGTTTAATGGTAGAGATTGCCTAAGCCAAATGAAAAGAAAATATAAGTTTCAACGTCATATCACTTAACTGCTCGTTATAAAAGTGCTAAACCGTTAACCTTTGCATTTCTCTCGCTCTTTGAGTAGCACTCATGAGAGCTGTACAATAATAAGCATCATATTTCCAATTTTAATTCACTAGACTGGTCAGCGTACTTGACTGCGGATAGGGAGGTTCTGGGTTCGAATCCCGGTTCGACCATGGATGTACTTTCTCTCTCTATCTTTGTCCTTTCCTTATATGAATGTGGAGTGATTGGTTGCCTACCTTATAAACGGGTCCCTATGGCATGTGTGTACTGAGGAAGTCGGACTCCACACCAAAATAGGGTTCAGTAGGAAAAGTGAAGCAGCGCACCCCATATTGCCAGCCTGGCTGGCACCCGACAACAATAACAACAACAATTCACTAGATTTTTTTCCCTTTAAAAGAAATGCAACTGACAATGGTTTCGTATTTTGTCTGACATTCCACCTCTTGACTTTCCGTCAGGGATGATTTCGCAATCATCTTGCGAACCCTTCGTTGTGTATTTCATAGTGTGTGCGCTGTTTGGAATCGAAACAGGCCGACTCTTGCTGCCTTGCGAAATTTTCTCGTGAATTCGTGGAGAGGAGGAAGAGCGGGCGCGAGAGAAATAATTCGAATCGGTCTTTATTTCAGCTGAGCGAGGTCCATCCATCAAGCGGCGTAGTTGCGAGGGAGTGTCGGCCGCGGAGGGGCGGACAGGTGCCGGGGCTCGGGTGCGCAGGGCGGTGATTAGGGCGCGAGGCCAGTGGGCGGTATCCATTTCCGAAAACGGAATCTTTCCTTGACGCGATCAGGTGTGGAAGCGAACGCGATACGTAATTGCCGACATCGAAAATGACACGCGAACCTCCCCACCCTCCAGCACCTGAGCTGTTGATTGTCCAAACGCCGAGTGCAAATAGGGGATGTCTACATATCAAGAAAAGTATTTTAAAGGTCACTTTCAGATCAGTAGCTATGTTTGAAGCATTACTGCATCACATGTTAAAATGTCTGAAAAATTTAATATTTCCAAAAATGAGAACAAAACACATTCTCGCTTATAACTTTTATAAGTTTACTCTAATGATGATCTAGGATTAGCTGATTTTCCTATTGATTGATGATAAATGTTTTCAGTTGTTTCAAACTGAAGCCATTAAAAGAAAATGTAAACTGGGGTCAAACAATGATGTTAATGTTGACATGGACTTGTTTTTTGCAGACAGGATGAAATGTATCACAAATTTTACGGGACTCGCCATTGTGAAACGTTAAAAATTAGAAAAAAATCCATCATATATTATATTATCGCATATATATGCTTTTTATCCGTTGAATATATACATATAGTATCAAAAGTATCTGAACGGAACTGAAGAAACCAAAATTGCACATAACTAGCTGTTAAGGTATCAGAACCATAAGCACGATTTACAATTTTGGCCACTTGGCCTGTATTTTCTCCTTTATCAAAGAAAAACTGCCGGGAATTTCCTTTTTGTTGACTTCCAGTTTTAACATCTCTGTAACTCATAAGCTTACTGGACCTAACAAACGACAGAAAAGTTTTTTTCCCTTTAATTGTGCAAAATGTCTCCGTTCCAACGAACATAAATCTGAAATTGTTTGATTGATATTTTGCGAGATATCGATTACTACAGCCATCTTTTGAAGAAATAATCGATTTCTTCTTTTATTAACAGAATATATTGAAGTCTCTTAAACTTTTTTGAACGGACAGATGGCTGAGTGGTTAGCGCTCCTGAGCTTTGGGTCCTGGGTTCGCATCCCGGTTCAGGTATGGTTGTTACTTTCTTTCTCTGTTCTCTCTGCGTTTTTCTATCCTTTCTTCCGTGATGATGTATGAACGTGGCCCACCCTATAAACGGGTTTGTGGTAGTATGACGCGGGCAATGCTACTCGCCTCCGTGACTTGGTTCACAGGTGCCCGCTGGGTAACTACCAATGAGTAGCAGTTTCTGGCCTTGTAGTGGCATAGGGTTCAACACTCAAGTGCTCGCCGTTGGAAAAAAAAAGTTTTTTTTTTCTAAATTGTGAATTGTTTAATTTTTATCTATTTTTTGCAGTTACATTTATACTTCTATTGGAAACGGTCATAAAAAATTTTAATGAATAAGTTTCTCCCATACAAAAAAAAATGACCTTAATATAACAATATATTATTTAGTAAGAATATTAAATATAAATATGAGACTATTGAAGTAATGTATTGAAACATTATTAAGTAATAAAAACTTCTGATAAATATAAATCTCATATGTTTTCATTATTTTTATTTGTACAATGCTTTCTAAGAGTCTGCTTTTTCTCTGAATGTAAATAAATGTGAACAATCGACGCTTCATTAAAATGCATGATGATACTACAGCTGAAATTCTCCGATAGATTTTCCAAAGGAGAAGATTATGTATTAAATATAAATAATTTCGTTTATTTATTTTTTGTACGCAAAATTCCATTTGACTGTAGACTACAGCTTACACTGAATACAGACATGATTAACCGCCGGAAGAGGGATCGAACCTACGTACTGAGGACATGAACAGCGAACTAGACATTGAATCATATAAAAAACTACGAGCGTTAAATTTTTTAAAACATTGCGTTAAGTCCAGCTGCTGCCATGGATTGTGAATTATTTATCTGAGAAAAAACTTGTTTTTCATACCTTCAGAGAGTTCTTGCTATGTGATGGCCTTAATTACTTCACTCACCATTTCTATAATTAATGAACATGTTTTCGCTGAATGGAAAATGTGTACGTAATCCACAGAAAAAAATTACCATTTGAAATAATAACACTATTTGCTTTAGTCAAAGCTTGGTTTCGCACCAAGAAGTTGAGTCCCGAGGATAGGTTGGCTAGAAATTAATCAAATGAGGGGATGAAAATTCCCATTAATACGGTGTGACTGCTTGTTTGGACAGGCTGCTGAAAGACATTTTAATACCCATTAATATCACCCGTATAAGTTGTTGTCTCAGCATGCTTCACTATACCTAACTCTGAGTTGGGCTCTACAAGTTAGATAAAAGCAGCCAGGTGCAGTCTTCATGATTTTGAAGCAGGAATCCAGAAGAGCCCAAATACTCAGTCTGCCACTCCAAAATATATCATTTCACTTGGAAGACAGTGCGACCGCGACCATTCTTTAATGGTTCCCCAGCCGCCATTAGTGAGTACGACAGATATTCGGTTAGGCCGGGATTCAAATTCACTACCTTCCGATAATGAGAACGATGAACTAGCCAACCAGGCCACCGTGGCCTCTCTCCCGCACAAGTGCCTTCGAGAGGACTTTGCATGGGTAGTTAGTATGGGCAGTTTTTAGTTTTATTGTATGACAAATAGAAATTAAGTTACAGGAATTTTAAAGTACATCGAGTCTTTGAGAAAAAGAAACAGAAAGTTGCATTTTTCAAACCAGAAGTATTTATTATTTTTTAAGATATTTTAATGTATGAGTTTTTCTATTATTTACTCATTAATAGCCATAAATATGCAGCAGTTATTTGGCTTATTAAATAGAAAAAAATTGACAACATCTTCGCTATTACAATCAAGGCTATTGCTTTTAAGGCAATTTTTTCCAAACTTAGTGCGCGCACCCACTCCCACCCACGCACCATTAAAACGATATCTCAAGTCTTAATAAAGATACTTGTATGTAACTTGGCCTTTAAGTGTTTTATCTATAAAAGGAAGCAGAATTGTGAATATATATGAAAAACTTTTTCATTTATAGCTATTTTTAAAGGGAATGTGTTTAGTAAAATTTCGTAGAATATATATATTGCTGTCTAATTTTAACCCTATTTTTTCCATCGCTGTATACTTTTCTTCTATTTTGCTTCATTTCAAAGAACATTATCACATAAACCTGGTGCCCAAATTAAATTACGTTGGAAGCATTACAATTTTCTAACCGTTTTGTTAAAACTTTCCAGAAAATAGTCGATTTTACAAAAACTATGCTAAATATGATAAAAAAAATTTGCTCTAATTTTATTTTCACGTCATATTTTATCTGGAAATAGGATAAAAGAAAATTAAAATTAATTTTTAAGAAAAAAGTTGCCTCAAACGTAAGCGGATACCCAAAGTCACAAATGTTAATTAAGCCAATCATACTATAGCTTCAAAAGTACTTTGTGGAGAAATATCATGCGTAAGTGTAAATCAGATTTCACAGATAATGTAAATGATATAAAAGTTGTTAATTAGAATAAATTAAGAGATTTACGTGTCACCCTTTTTAATCTATTCAAGTAATTTTCAATCCTCTTTTCACAGTATCATTTTTAGCAAATACTTCTGACACTTTTCAGCTTTAAAGAGACGTAGGTCAGCTTAAATGAAGCAGCTTTATTTCTTTTAAATACCATTAATGAATTCAACAACCATTAAGGCATACGTACGACACACGAACTTCACGAGCTCCAGTGGCTCAGTAACTTCACGCCGCTTCCCGTAAGCTCAGCAATGTGAAGCATCATTTGCCGCGGGCAGTGGTTGGGAGGGTGACCACGGTGTACTCTCCTTCACTGGGTTGCTGGAACTCCGTGGGTTGGGGACGTGTCCACGCTAATATGTGACGTCCAAAGTCCTTCCGCTGGTGTGGCGTGGATGTGGAGAGGAGGGTGCCAGCTCAGGTGTGGCCTCGTCACCTGACCGTGGTTCAAAATGACGAGGCACCTTAAAAAGAGCAGAAGTCGTACTTTCACCTTCGTGGTGCTCTGATCCAAAACGAAAGACGCTCTCTATTGACTTAAATTCGTATAGCCAACGGCATAGCGAGCTTGGCTTGTCCAAGCAACAACAACACCAACTTCGCGGATACTTTAAAAGGAGGAAAAAAATAGCATGATTTTTTCCTTTAAAGCGATGAGAATTCCGAAAAGGTAAGTGATATCGTGGCAGAGTTCGAACAAGCGCTTATTACGATTTAAATTAATAATAAGTTCTGTAATCGATCTTTCGAAACGCATTTATTTCAAGCTAGCCAGAGAGACCAGCTTAATGACCTAAGCCATTCCGCGCAGCCTTTCTCCATTCAAGCATGGACTCAGAGCAAAGGCTTTTATCTATTCACAGAAAGATGTGCTCAACTGCAATCCACTTCTTTGTTGAACCTGATGGCACACTTCGATACATCGGCTCTGACAGCAACATTAGTTTTAAAAACAAATGGCTTACGTTCATGGCTACAAATTAGCATACAGATTTGTTTATGTAATTGGAATTTTTCCGTCCAATGAAAAGACTTCAAAATTCGGTGAAATTAAAATATGAGAACGGCTGAAACTAGGTTGAATGATTTTTAAGTGAATTGCTACTAAAGATTTTAGCAATACATTTTAGATTATGGGGGAGACACGTTGTCAATTTTTTTTACCTATCAGTGCGTCTATTTTTTTAAATCACGAATCTCAGTTGCAATGTATTTTCCCCAACTTTTCCCTACATTTCATTAAATGACAAATATTATATTTATAGTGCATTTGCTCAATTTGTCGTGACGTAGCAACCTAAATAAATATGTTAAACTTGATTTTTAGACGTCCTATTGGGTTGATTTCAAACTTTTTCTTTGAGAGCATTTTATTCCTCCGTAAGCATGCTTGAACTGATAAATGAATGGTCTTTAGTCATGCAGTGCTTGATTTCCTTTGAGAATGCTTTGCAATGGTGCGGATATTATTTTAAATAATAGCTCCACGTTGAATTGTGACCATGCAGAAAAAAAACCGTGTACAGATTCACATAAAGCGATATATTTTTTTAATGCCCGCTTTCAAGTGAGTATTATTAGAAACGAGAAATACAAATCTAACAAAAAATAAAAATAATTTTCCTTTGTGAAACAGTATAAGAATTACAATTTAAATCATTAATGCAGATAATCATATTGTGCGGTTTCATTAATTTAATAAAGTACGGTTATAGTTACTTGTCTCATAGCCTTCATTCCTTAGGCAATTTCTTCGTAAAAGAGGTCGCTAGAGCTTTGGGTGTCAAAAGCGGCACAAAAAGAAGAGCAAACAATCGTTTCAATATTTCCAAACTCGTGAACATATTGTGGTTTTCAGTCTCGTAACTCATGGAGATCGTTCAATTGGATAGGACGGCACCACTTCAGATGTTAACCTCGTCATTTGATAAGGATTCAAAATAACGAGGAATTGGCTTTATCGGATGAAACGCACAGGTCAGTACAGAAAAAACAAGCGACAAGAATAACCAGGTTGTTGAGGAAAGTTTGTAAAAAATCGTTTCTCGCGTCTAATAAGTGATAAGTTTTATACCTGACACAGCGAAAAATTCCCCATATATACCAGTGATGACTTGGGCGCTCAGATTAGGTCGTGGTTATAATGTCAATCCACAGGCGTAGTGTGAAGAGTAAAACCCCAGCTGAGGCGTTAATCTCATCACTTGACTTTGGTTCAAAATAACGAGGTAATTGGCTGTACTTCGCTACTTTTCAATCGGCAAGAATAGACATCAGTATACGTTGTTGTTGTTTTCCTATGACACTTGGACAAGTCAAGCTCGCTTTTGCCTTTGGAACTGCGAATTAAGTCAACAGGAAGAGTCTTTCGTTTGGATCAGAGCACTACGAAGGTACGGCTTTTGCTCTTTTTTTAAGGTGCCTCGTCATTTTGAACCCCGGTCAGGTGACGAGGCCACACCTGAGCTGGCACCCTCCTCTCCACATCGACGCCACACCAGCGGAGGGACTTTGGACGTCACATATTAACGTGGACACGTCCCCAACCCACGGAGTTCCAGCAACCCAGCGAAGGAGAGTACACCGTGGTCACCCTCCCAACCACTGCCCGCGGCAAATGATGCTTCACTTTGCTGAGCTTACGGGAAGCGGCGTGAAACTACTGAGCCACTGGAGCTCATCAGTAAACGTATTACATATAAACAGATTAAAACAATACAATGAAAATTATTTTAAGTCCCATTCAACATCGAAAGTTCCCAAAATATTTATTTTTAAAAAGTAAATAAACAAAAACTTTGTATTGAATGAAGAAACTATCAAGATCACACTTTTGCTTATGCCAACTTGATGAAAAGTGAATCTAAATGCCAAACGCCCCCTATGGAATTTCATTTTTTTCAAGGCAGACTGAAAAAAAGTAAACACCATCATTCGGTAGCTTTATTTGCCAAACGATGGAGGAAATTCTTTACCTGTGATATTTCTTCTTTTAGGCACTTTAGATACAGAGTGGAGTAGAGGACATCATTTTTAGATTTTTTTTTCCAAGAGTGGTTAATGACGAGCTCGATTTCCATCTGCTCATCCCTTGAGTGCTCATATTTCTGCCCGTGAGTGTCAGATAAAGCGACACGCTCTCCTCCCCCATCGTGATATTCACTCCCCTCGGGGACAGGAAACGTCGCCTGTCTGTCACGTTCCGTTATTTATTCAGATTCTGCGCATGCAAGATGCCGACAGGAGGTCACTCTCACCACCACCCCTGCAAAGGGGGGGTCGACGTTTACGAGAATATGATTCAAGAAGGAAACAAAGGAAGTGTCCTGGGCGACCGGCAACTGCACATAAGCACGGGATTCTGCTGTGGGTACCGGATATTTTCCCTTCCATCACTGCAAGGTAATTTCACACTGGGGTAGAAGGGAGTGGTGTGGATGCAAATCCTTGCGTGATCCCACTCAGGGAAAGAGCTCGGTGTGTGTGAGAATTCGCACTTTTCAGAAAGTGCAGGGCCTCTGCTTTGCCACCCGAGCAGAGACATGAAGCTTTGTTTGATTGAAAAGAAAGAGAACCCTCTAATTTGTTCAGGGAGCTTGGGTCGGGAAGTACTTTACGTTGATTGGTTTGGTTTGGTTTGTTTGTCGCTCAACTGTCATTTTTTTTGCACACGAGTGCTAATTAGACAGGTACCTACGGTTTAAAGTGGATTCCGAACCACTACAAACATCCATGCCCAAGGTGGGATTCGAACTCACGAACTGTTGAACCGAAGGCAAGAGCGCTAACCATTCGGCTGCCAACTCTACTTTACGTTTATTAGACTTCACGGAATAATATACCAGGCTGGTATTATAATGGTGAGCCCTTTGGTATCTGTAGTAATAGTTAATTTATTTATTTCAAATACCCAGATAATTGGCTAAGATGATATTAGATTGTACTCTTTGGTTAGTTAATTTGGTTTGGTTTGTATGTCGCTCATCGGTCATGTTTCCCACAAGAGGGATAATTATACCGGACTTACAGTGTTCATGGATTCCACACCACAACAAATATTTACACCCAAGGTGGGATTCCAAACCACGAGTTGTTGAACTGAAGACGAGAGTGACTAATTATTTGACTACCAACTCGATTCTGCTCTCATAGGATGAAAATCGTAAGATCTTGCATAGTGGGGCTCTCAACAAGAATGCCATCATAAAGTGGGTGAGTCCTCATCATACAGAAGCAGGGATCACGAGGAAGACCCCCAACTTAGCGTGCCATTCCCAGAGGTAACATACCACCAATAGTTAGTGATTTCGATTATCATCCCCCTGCCTTTGATGTTTGCAGTGGTTTGGAAATAGCTTTAAACAATAAGTTTCGATCTTACGACACTCTCTCATTCAACAAGCGAAAAACAAAACTAAACAGCAAAAGAATCAAGCTGTGTTGTTGTTAGAAAATAATCTAACCTGATTATACCATATTTTAGATTGCAAATGCAGCTTTCAGTATCTTGCACAAAAAGGTAACTAGAATAGACAAGTTTCTAATCAAAATACGAACGACTGTGGGATTCATTGCATAAAATTATTGCGGAATGTCCACGTCAACATAAGCAGTTTTAAAATGTTTGGCACCACATACTGCATTACGTTATTTTGTGGCACCAGCACGCTTCCCGGTAACTAGCCCTATTTGATTGCCTTTATAAATGCCACAATGGTGGTGCCCTCATCGATTTCATAGAGGTGTGGAGCACACTAGGTGTTGGGGAGACGGCACCCCTTAACCTTAACGTACAGTCCGGTGTCTCCCCACGCAGTTATGCATGTATGTATGTACCTAGCCCTGGATTGGGTTCTAACAGTTAGATAGAAGCAACCGGATGCAGCCTTTGTGATATTAAGAAGCGTGACTTAGACTCCTTAATACTTAGCAGGCCATCCCAGAGGTATCATTTCAATTGAAGGACATTGCAACCATGCTAAGTTTTAACATGACGCAGTCGCCATTAGCGAACACGACGGATATTTTGTTAAGCCAGGATTCGAACTTACTACCTTCCGATAATGAGAACAACGACCTAACCAACCAGGTTACCACGGCCTTGTGGATAACGTAATGCCCAGGGGCTGTCGTAAGGCATTTTAATGTCTACCGTGTAATTTTCCTTCAGGGAAGACATTTCATGGCTAGTGGGCCGTATTCATGTATAGCACAAGGGAAGTAAATCTCGGAAAATTTTCAAGCATCTACCCTGACAAACGGGGTGGCAGTAGGAAGAAGCACGACAACCCACTCCCTAGAAAGTTGCTGGAATCACACCTATCACCCTTCCCTCTACAAAGTGATGTTATATTACTAGACCATGGTAGTATATTTGTAAAATGTTTCTAGAATTTTTTTGTTTTTTTTTAATAAATTGTATGCTTTATTTCTGCTTCTTAATAATTACTTTTCTTCTAGTTTCTGACCGCATTTTCTTAAACCTTTTTTATAAGTTTTAAAAATGATAGAGTTTGTTGTTTGATAGTTTTAAAAATTCATTTTCTCTAAGGATGGAAAATTCACTGCCCAGAAGCGTAATCATGATCAATTGTGAAATTTTCAGATCTCAATCAATAATTTTTCCTGGAATTCGATATTTACCCCTTTCCCCTCTCTCTCCACCAAATGAGTGGAAGAATATTTTCCTTGCAATTTTAAGGCTACGTATGCATGCAAAGGCCAAACAAAACAATCACGCATAAAAAAAGATTGCCCTTGTCAAATTGTAGGATTAAAGTAGGATGGGAGGAAGCTTGTTATGCCGCTGCAATATATATTTGTGCAATAATACATTATGTAAAATAGTTTATGACAATAATTTTGAATGTGAAATAAAATAATATAATATATATAGCACAAAAACAACAGTGCGTTTATTGCCTTACTCGTAATAAAAAAAAGTGTTGCTGTCGTTTCTTATTCTATCTGGTTAGCCAATTGACTGAAACAGACCCATGACTCCATGCACAAACAAAAAGTCCAAAACAAGAAGATGACTTCGAAACACAAGTCCTCTTTTTGGGGTCCTAAGCAACAAAATAGATGACCAGGGATAAAATGCCTAATGTTGCATTTTCTGCGCATGGGCAATATCTTGTATCCTTGGTCAATTTTAAGACATTTCAAGTGTCCACTTATCAGTCTTGATAATGCTGTCTTCTGCACACGACTACCCTCAAAATTGGCAGAGCTTCATGGTTGCCTGACACCATAACAGTCATGAGATGGCGGAGGTGGGGGACATCAAGATGAAGCGATCGCAGACTTGACTTTTGAACCTATCTCCAAAAAAGTCAGTGAGTCCGAGAGTATGGTCATTAAAGTTCCCTTCTGTGATCTTCATTTCCCCTAAGGCCAACGTGCGAAGGGATCATTTGTAGATATACGTTATTGCAAAAGGAGATGCTTTGCATCAACACTGGAATAGAGATTGGAGCTCTGTCACCAATACGAAGCCAGTATAAAAAAGTTTTTTTTCCAACGGCGGGCACACTTGGGTGACGAACCCTATGCCACAACAAGGCCTGAAACTGCTACTCATTTGTCGTTACCCAGCGGGCACCTGTGAACCAAGTCACGGAGGCGAGTAGTGTTGCCCACGCCATACCTCCACAAACCCGTTTATAGAGCGGGCCACATTCATACAACATCACAGAAGAAAGGACAGAGGAAACAGAGAAGGAAAGTAACATCCATGCCGGGAATCGAACCCGGGACCAACAGCTCAGGAGTCAGGAACGCTAACCACTCAGCCATCGGTCGGCAGTATAAAAAAGTACAAAGTATAAAAATAATTTTTTTATATATTTAACATTTGGTGGCGCACAAAAGTACCGAGACAAAGTGGATGATAATCACTGGATTAATCTTATTACTTGGCCACAGTTTGGTTTTATCGGTCGCTAAACGGTCATTTTTTGCAAGCGATGGCTAATTAGATCCGAAATTCACATCTTAAAGAAGATTGGGAAACTTAATAAACAGAGCCAATCATGAGATAGGATTCAAACTCATAAACTGTTGAACCGAAACCAGTGTTAACAGTTCGACTACGACCTCGAGTCACTAGCTTATGGTGATTTCAATAAGTTACTAATATAGCACAATGAAATCATTTCTGTCAAATATCTTAGAGGATTTGAAACATTCAAGGTATATTGAAAAACTGGAAGTTGTGTTTTTGAACCGAGATTTCAGAACACATATACGCTCAAAATTTAATATATTAATATAAATAATTTTTTTAAAATTTAAAGTATAAATGGAATGATTAGCTGATTTATATTCATGCGAATCCATGATAGAATTTGAAGTACCTGCGCATTGGAGATTATTTCAGAAAACAACACAACATAGATTAAATAAATTAACCAATTAAAATAATGTAATAAATTTTGTAAAGAAAAACTAAAAGTTATGACTCAGCAAATCAAGCTGACGTAATGCCACGCAAAAATTCATTCCATAAAATAAATATTCCAACAAGATTTGGACTAACATATTTTTGTTAGATTAAGCTTCATTATATATTTGCAAACTGTTAATTTACATTGAAACTAAACAAAACCCCAGTATGTGTTTAGTTGTACTAAATTCCTGGCACTAAAGGACGCAGAAAATTGGTTTTTTGTGAGAAAAAAATTATCAGTGTTTATACCGTCACCCACATGGCGATTGCCATATGTTATCATTCTTACTGCGCATGCGTGTTGATCGTGATTGAAAAGAAATGAGCTGGAAAATGGAAAAGAAAAAAATGTACATATTTCTCTTCGATCATCACACTTGCCATAACTTTTACAAAGCGGTCATTTCAGTATCGATTAGTATTGATGTCACAGACTACAAAAAGAATAATAGTTGATATCGTGAATCGGCTGATATAAATTTAAACGAGTTTTTAAAAATTAAAGTATTTTTTTCACGCATCTGATTATCCAAACGGTTAGAGAAACAATTGGTGTGATTTGTGCTGACGTCTTTGATGCGCTGATTCAGCAAATTTCGTATCCACTGAATGTTAAAGTTATTCGATGATAATTACACGTTCGATTAAGATATTTATTTATCGAGAAGTCTATCAAAATGAATTTTTGAGCCGAAAAAGTTGACTTTAAAATAATTAAAAGACACTTTAATTAATATTTTCATATTTTGCAAACGTGAACAGATTACTCTTATTCATGTCTTAAAATTTTTCTTACGAACCAAGTGTTACCTGAACATCAATTTAAATTAGATAATTTTATGAATTCCACTTTTTAATTTCAATATCCTGATTATCTTTATTATGTTTCCATAAGAAGCATAGAAAGCATAAATTAATTTATTAAGTTTAATGCAAGGGTAACATTTTGTTGTTGTTGTTGTCGTGTACCAACCAGGCTGACAATATGGGGTGCGCTACTCCACTTTTCCAACTGAACCCTATTTTGGTGTGGAGTCCGACTTCCTCAGTACACACATGCCGTAGGGACCCGTTTATAGGGTAGGCAACCCTTCACACCTCATTCATACAAGGAAATTACAAAAACAGGATAGATAGAGAAAGAAAAACATTTTGTACAGTAGAGCAACAGCAGAGGGTCAAAAGATATTAATCGAAAAAAACCACCATTTCAAAAAGGCTTATTCCAAATTCTCAGTAAATAATTACGTACCACAATGTTGGAATATTTTAAATTTTTATTATTTTACTATAGTTGCAAAAATACATACAAATTTAATATTAAAACATATATTATTTATTCAATTATTCCGATTTTAAGAATTAAGATTATTTTATTATTTATTTCCTTTCAATCTAATGTTTCCTTAAATATAATAAATAATACCAATTACAATAAAAATGAATTTCCCTATCATCGAAATTACTTTCCTAGATAAAGAAAAAAAATTATCTTCCGCCCTGCAGGTAATGCAATAACCAGTTAGATCCACCTCGTTTGAAACAAAACAGTAAATTTAAATACCGAAATAAAGATAAAAATTTCGAAAATATTTACTTTCAATTTCCAATTCTTTAAGGAATTTCCTGAAAAGCAGAAATTGAAATGTTCACTTTCAATTGAAGCATTTGATTGAAGAAGATGATTTATATGAATTTCCATTGTCTAAATCTTCATACACGTGTATTTTTGTCTCAGTGAATCCATTTTATCAAAAAGGAAGAATTATTAAAAATATTTTTACTTTTACAAGATCTACTTTTAACTTTCTGTAACGTATTCAATTTTAGAAAAATTATGATGATTATTTGAAAAAAAAAAAGAAAAAAAAGAAAATCAAGTTCAAGAAAATAAAAAAGAAATCGAATAATTTTAACTCAAATTCTTATAGTAATGCACATTTACAAAATATAAATTCCTTAACAAATATATAAAAGCAATTAAACACAATTTTCAAACCATTTTTAAGAAAAAATCATTTTGAAAAGGAAATAAAATTTATTTATTTGATGTCTAGATTTCATTAAAATCAAGCTAATGTATTATAAATGATAAGAATTCAAATAAAGATACAAATTATAATCTGAGAAAAAAAGGGAAAAAAAACACTTTTGAGAGTATTTTTAATGGAGCTAAATTTATCCGACACATGTGCAAAATTCAATCAACCTGGAAAATTGACACTATATCGTTTTATATTGTTCTCCAGTAAATATTTATCGAGAATTAAAACAAAAAGCTATTTAAAAATAAACATTGAAGTTAATACTTTAGAAATCCGAATATTTGGGCAACAATTTATTTAAAAGCAAAAAAGCATTATAAATATATAATATTCATCATTTTAAAAACAACAAATACTATATAATAATATATAAAAATGAGAGAAACCTTTTTTACTAAAACGCCAATTGTATTTGGTAAATAATCTTGTATTTTAGACGAAAAATGGTGTTTCTAGGCATTTTTTTCCTGTGATCAACGGGATTTTACAAAGTACCAATTTATCTCTCTCTATTTTGATTTGTTTTCTTGTACCCAGAAATTTTTTTTATTAAGACAACTAAAAATGTGTTAAAAGTCCCTGTTTTAGAAAAACATGATTCACCTACAAAAATTAATCCAGAGCATTTGAGCAAAATATTACTTTTTTACGCTTTGTGATTTACTGCATGTTCACATATTTCTCGTTTTGAAAAAAAAATATTGTGAGATCCGTTATCAATACTAGTTAATAAATCGTGTAGGCAAAAATACTATATTCGAAAAAAAAAAAAAAAACTAACGTATATAAAAAAAAGTCTCGACCTGATAACCCACATCACATGTTCTTAGAAATATTTTTGAATTTATAAACTAATGACTTTTCGATCGATTTCGATATGAAAACTTTATATAACCTTGAATCGATTGTTTTGTCTAGTTTATTGTTTTGGAAGTTCATGGTTGCTATTCAATAAGCCTTAAATTGTCTAGATATGCATACATAATTTGGCAACATTGACTCAAAAACGATTTGATTGGTGAATTATTTCCAATGGTTTGTCTTGATTATTCTTTCCTTTTGCACTTCCTGTATTGGTTTTTGAAATAATTCCAGCGTTTCCCAGTGTAAACATAATCACATGTTCGTTACTAGAAAATATAATTTAAACATATCTTTAAAATGAAATAGTTCTTCCATATAATAACAGTCAAAATATAACAAAAACAAAATGGAACAATACAAAAGAAACATTTTCTTTTTATATTCGGTTTCGGTTATGTTACTGGAATACAATACTGATTACTTATTTCTATTGACCATTTCCAGGTGTTGTTGTTGTCTTGTGCCAGCTAGGCTGGCAACATGGGGTGCGCTGCTCCACTTTTCCAACTGAACGGTAATTTGGCGTGGAGTCTGACTTCTTCAGCACACACGTGCAATAGGCCATTCCGTTGCTTGGCGAATAAAAATATTGAGGGAAGCGTTTCTGTTTCTCAGACGTTTTTTGTTCGAATCTCAGGATAAGGCACCAAACGAAATTGATCTCTAACAGTAACAAGTGAAAGATTGAATTTATGAAAACCATATTTATAAATTACAGGAGCACACTTCCATTTCAAGACTCTGGATCCAAAGATGAATTCTATGAGTAAAAGAGTTTGAAGGCCCTACAATTCTCATCTTGTTTCCGTGAATGCAATAAGTGTAATGAGGCAGATAATATTTCAGAATTATTCCTCCTTACACCTGAAGGAAGAATCCTTGAATGAAAAATCGAGAGACTGACACTGGACAACCAAACGTCCGAAGGTTGCAATAAGATATTTCAAAATCCAGGCGTAACTAGGCTTATAGAGAACTTTCTGTAGTTAGCGTGTCGCAGTCACGTGTCACAAGGTGAGAAACACTGATAATTCCAAATCACATACTTCGATAGAAATGCATGCAGGTATTCCGTTTGCAACAGGATCGAACCCGGCACCTTTCGTACTGAAGAACGCTGCCCCACTACAACACTACCGGAAAGTGAATACAAAAAAATTTACACCAAGTTTGGTTTGGTTGTCGCTCAACGGTCATTTTTTGCACACGAGGGCTAATTAGACCTGGGACTTACGGTTTAAAGTGGATTCCGAACCACTACAAACATCCATGCCCAAGGTGGGATTCGAACCCACGAACTGGTGAACCGAAGGCAAGAGCGCTAACCATTCGGCTGCCAGCTCGGCAAAATTGACACCAAGTAGTGAAAAATGGCCTAATGGCTGAAGGCTGTTGAGAGGTGGTTTGGATATCCACAGTGTAAACTTCCTTTTCATTGATTTGGCACAGTACTCACGCGTCGCAGAGTTTGAAACTCGTGAAACTTTCAACCATTCATCCTAAAAGTTGGTCATGGAATATGAACCTATTTTCTGTTTTCAACATTATCTGCAATCGAACTGGGGGCCTTTTGCTCTAAAGAGGTTGGTCGTGTCATTAAGGCTTCTTTTGATATTGTTTAATGGACACCTTAACCGGATTAATGGATGATGGCCATTGTAAGGCATTTTAGAATCCATCCTGTAAGTTGTTTTCCGAATAGAGTTTTCATAGCTAGGGGGTCGTATTTACGTGTAGCAAAGGAGAAAACCCGGAAAACTTAAAAGCACCAATCCCAACACAGAAGGCTGAAGCGCAAGATCCTTTGTTCAACAGTGGCTCAAAGCGATTCCGGCATCTTATGTTCCGAAAAAGGTATCCTACAATTAGGCCACAGGAATTTTCAAAATCTTTGAAAATAATGTGACTTTCACTGCCAATCGCAGAGTGAGTGTGTGTCACAGAGGGCAGCGCTCAGTAGCTGCTCAGACGAAGCAGGTGTTATCGCTCTTGGATCACATGATGCGATGATCTGAAGTAAAGAAAATCGGGACAACTCAAGCGAAAGAGACGAAAATCATTTAAGTCCACACCATTGCGACTGTAATGTATATTAGAGTGTAGAAGAAATCTTAAACAAAGAAAAAATATCTCATAAATGTAAAGAAAAAAATTATAACAACTAATTATTGACTTTTCCACATGGAAAATAAATGTCGTTCGCTCGTTCTCAAAATGAAAAACAATTCCCTATCTTTATTTTCTTTTTCATATTTAATCTTGTTGCCAAAATATTACTAATAATGTCTAATCTAAAATCGTTTGAGAATAAAATTCAAGATTTTTCGAATTAAAATTTCTACAATTTAAACTTTGTTCCTGAAGCACCTCTTCGATTCTCGTCTGAAATCTTTCACATATTGTTTTTACAAATGTTTCGCAATTTTAATCGGGTTTATAAATCCGGTTTTCCCGACTCCAAAACAGTTAAAATATTTAAATAAATGGTTTATTTAAATTTATTTAAATCTTTTAACTATTTTGGAGCCGCCCGCCTTGTCTAGTGGTCAGAGTGCCTGACTACGGATAAGGGATGCCCTGGGTTCGAATACTCGGTTCGGGCATTGATGTACTTTCTTTCTCTATCTATCCTGTCTTTGTCCTTTCCTTGTATGAATAAGGTGTGAATGGTTGCCTACCCTATAAACGGGTCCCTACGGCATGTGTGTACTGCGGAAGTCGGACTCCACACCAAGTTATAGTTCAGTTGGAAAAGTGGAGCAGCGCACCCCGTATTGCCAGCCTGGCTGGCACACGACAGTTTTGGAGTCAGGAAAAACGGATTTATAATCTTGATTAAATGGAGAAACATTAATAATAAATTGAAATAAATGTATGGCTTGATGCACTCAATCAACCATCGAGCCTTTCTAACCTGTAAAGATAGAACATGATTGGATGGCTTTCCTGCAAGACAGTTAATATATATATGAACTGACAGTCTCGTTATATAATATGGATCATTGTTCTTATATTAATATTACGCGGTGTCATGAGAAAGATACGAGGCATAATTTAAGCGAAGTTAATTTTGCATTTTAATTTAAAGTAATAAATATTGTGTTCGTTTCGGGACCACAGCAATCTGCCACACCCCAGAGTGGAATTCACTAATGGAACTGAGTTTCCATCAATCAGCAGCCAGTTTGAAAGAATTACCAAGAAGAGAACTGCATCTTTATTTCCATGGAATAACTAAACAACACAAGAGCGCTCGTAAATTTTCTCAATTGTCCTTATAAATTCTTTTGAACAATAATTCTAAGTTTTCTACAGAGGCTTTTTGAAGCTTCCGTAGGAAAACTGAATCACAAGATGGAAGCTTTCTGATTTCCTTTTTTTCATGAGTTTTGAGTACTTAAAACTAATATATTCATCACATATTATTTTAAAAAAAATCAAATAACAAAAATTAGAGTATTATTTTTTCCCTCCTCATCTTAGCGTTCTTTCTTGTGGAATCTGGTAATGTTTTATAAAGTAACTAAAGATCACACACCATTTTATAGCGAAAGTATTTTATATTATATCTATGAATTTCAAATTACGAAATATATTGTGATACATTGTGTAAATATGTATTTGAAATATCGTATATCGCCGACCGATGGCTGAGTGGTTAGCGTTCCTGACTCCAGAGCTGTGGGTCCCGGGTTCGAATCCTGGTTCGGGCATGGATGTTTCTTTCCTTCTCTCTGTGTTTCTCTGTCCTTTCTTCTGTGATGTTGTATGAATGTGGTCCACCCTATAAACGGGTTTGTGGTGGTATGGCGCGGGTAATGCTACTCGCCTCCGTGATTTGGTTCACAGGTGCCCGCTGGGTAACGACAAATGAGTAGCAGTTTCTGGCCTTGTTGTGGCATAGGGTTCGTCACCCAAGTGTGCCCGCCATTGGAATAAAAAAAATATCATATATCAGAACTGTAAGACTAAAATTCAATTAAAGCAATATTTTCATAGATCTACTAAAATGCAAAGTGGACCACGGTAAAACACGCTTTGTTGAGGGAGCCAAGGTCTATAAAGGGGTTGTCGAGCTTGTAATGAGGAAAAACATTCCGCAAAGGCGTCGTTTCCATCACGGAGGGTAGCTGGTTCGATACCTTACCAATTGAATATCTATCGTGTTTACTGATTTGACACCACCCTGTGGGAAAACAATTCACAGATACTGAACTGTATTCACGTGTCTCAAGGTGAAGAAACCCGAAAAACTCCCAAGCACCCACCCAGACAGACGTGAATGAAGACCAGCCCGTTGTTCCAGAGTGTCTGGATACGAACTCAGGATCTTTCACTCTAGATAGTGGTGTCCCATCGCAAGGCCACGGTAAGCCCTATAATCACTGATAAAAGCTGTGGCACGTAAAAATAAACTGTGACCGCAATGTTCTCCAAGTGAAAAAAATTCTGAGAATATCAAGTTTTCTGTTTTCCGCTGCTTCCGAATTAGGAAGATCCATAACGATGTCATGCTCTGCAGATTGGATGGATAACCTAATCAAATGGAGCTAAAGATGCATTAATCTTGGGAGACATTTGGCATAAAAAGGAGCTACAAAAGCAAATATGGCAAACTTTTAAGGATAACCCAACCAATAAAGAAAAGGAATGGAGGTGATAAAATGCTCTGTTACTGGTACGGCGGTTCATCTTTCATGATTGAAGGTGGAAAACTCATTTTTAAGCAGCCCGTTTTATAGACTTTATCTAAATTATTTGCGGAAATAATTATCTTAAATTTATGCCTATAGTGATGTGTGCATGGTTTCAAAAACCGACATTAAAATCACTCAATGGTACTCAAAATATCAAAACTTTGGGAAGGGAGTGTCGGCGTGCCACAGTCGCTGGGCTTCAAAAGCTGGTGTATTTTATAAGGAGCTGTTTCGCCAGCGATGATGTAACACAGAGGAAGAACCGTGGAAAAATTAAGATAAGAGTTGATATATTCTCAGCTATTATGAGAGACAGTTATTAGACAGAGGCAGCCGCGTCCTTACACTCACGAGTCGGCGGACACTTATCGACAGAGATGCCTCGTCCCGGACACAGATGATAACGCTCCAGACGATGAGGCGTAACTCTCGGGTGCCCACAGAGACACGATGCGTGCCGCGACTGCGCATGAATTCATTAGCAATCAGTGACACGTCTCCAGCCCAAGAGATAAGGGATCTCGCCAGCTGTTGAAGACAGCGTTAAATCTCTTGTAACAGCGGGCCAATTAGCGGTAGCCTTGTTTGACAAGCTCTCATTACAAAGGCTGCTGAAGTCAGATTTTATGGATATGGCTGAATATCTTGCATAGAAATGCTCTTCTTTGAATCGCGGAAACAGCTGTAAATCTGCTGTCTTCTAACAAGAACTTAATCCACAGAAATGGAGAATAATATTTGTATTTAAACAAGCTGTCCATACGTCTACAGTAACTGTAATTATCCACAGAAACAGCAGAAGTTAGGGATCCACTAAGAGAAGGTCGACATAAGTAATTGGCCCTTCATTTCAAAGAGCTGCTGAAATAATATACACAAATGCAGCTTGGAAGAGAATTTTCACTGTCCTTGCAAAAAGTTCATTCTCATTTCTTGGTTTTAAACGCAAATTTCAAGAAACCTGCGTTTAAAACCAAGACTTTTTGTTGTTACTAATGACACTTGGACAAGCCAAGCTCACTATGCCTTAACTATGCCAATTTAAATCACTTGTGGGAGCGTCTTTCGTTTAAATCAGAGCACCATGAAGGTGAAAGTACGACTTTTGCTCTTAAAATCCTCCGATAGATGGCAGTATCAGAGGACCTACTCCCTCAGTTTTGGCATTGATCTGAAGGGGGAGTCAGTTTCTCCAGACCAATGCACCCATGGTAACTGCTCAACGACCGACCACAGGACTTTCGATTCCACAGATTTAACGAGCACGTATATCGCATGTACTCGGTGGGTCTTTGACGGTATTGGGAATCGAACCCCATCCCTTCCGGATGGAAGGCCGATACCCTAACCACTGGGCTACCACGGCTTTCCAAGAGTTTTTAACACATATATTGCATTTGAACATAAATCCTTGTTTTTAGTTTGGAGACCACATTCTATGAAAAAATCGAAAAGTTACATCAAAGAGTTCTGATTTCCATCTTGCTTATCTAAGTACTCAGAAAAAAAAAACCCTTTCCATCCAACAGATTTCAGTTTACTGATGAGTGTATCTATATTATATTTTAGGTTTATAACTCATAAATATTCAAATCAAAAGAGAGTAAAATTGACTTAAGTCAAGTCCCACAAGCATGCTCGCTGTGAACATCTTTTAAAAAAACAAAAGGAACATTTCTAATTCATAACTATCTGAACTTATTTAATGGTCAGTATGAGAAAAATGAAAACACGCGGACAGAACGAAGAATCGTTTATTTAATTATGAGCCCCTATGCACTTTAGAAGTTTCATAGAATTAATTCAATTTCCCTCCGTCGGTGGAACAAAGTGTGAAGAAAAGGATGGGTGATCTTATCTTTCAAAGTTGTTTCTCTCTCTTGACAACTAACTGATGTAGTATTCCGGATAATTTCTACAAGGCTTTGCTCTAGCACCCGAAGTATAATTCTTACATCTACTACCCAGAATATTTTCTGGAATACTATTTCTGTAAGCACATTTTTTTTTCTTGTTTGCATTCAATAAAAATTCAAATGATAAAAATGACACTATTAAATTTTTGCCATTGATAAAATCAATTGTATCTCTCGGATACTGAACGAGAGAAAAATTTCACGAGTCCCACCAAGATGTTAGCCAAGAAC